>BSBM01000264.1:27930000-27965000 GCA_027924585.1 Larix kaempferi | reverse complement strand
ATTTGACATAGCTATGTAAATTTTCAATACTCAAAACTTATATATTCGGAAACGTGACTCAATTTACTATGTTTCATATGTTTTACTCGATGCAAGATATCTTGTGTAAGTATCTCAAAAAAATCAAGTAAGTTGAGGGATGCCTGATTTTTCAGTTTTCTATTGCATCTAATGCGCCAAAAGTGACCCTCATTAGCTTGCACATGCCCTATAGTATAATTCATTGATTTGTTGATGCATGTGTCACAATGAATGGCAGTGGATAAAGATTCATTAATAGTGATACTAGTGGTATGCGAATTACCTGATGTGTCCAAGTTGATGGCATACTTGGTGTGTTTGAGTTGAGTATTAGCTTGCGTGGTGTATCTGTGTTGATTGCTTGCTTGGTGTGTCCAATATGAACGAAGGATGTTTTGGTGTGTGCATTATGAGAACTAGATGACCTCAATTATGGTGTGTCAAATTTGCAAAGTTCGATTTGTATGATGAATAGTTGAGTTCAACTTAAGTAGGACATATGGATGTGCATCCTCATGTTAGGGCACTAAATTTGAACCAGTCATTTGAACTTTCCTGAGTATGAGGTTAGTTGATTCACATCCACAAGGAACAATTGAGTTGAGTCCCTGGAGTGAGCACCTATTATATTTCCATGAAAGGAGAAATTGTTTACTCATTTAAGGGGTTATTAACATTTGGGGGAGTGGTCCATGTGTTGGAAAGAGGTAGGACTCAAAGGAAAAGCATTAGTAGAGAGTGGGTGCATCCATTGCATTGATTAGCTCTTGAAAATGCTTATGGAATTGATTTCACATTTAGAATATTTCATTAAGAACTTGATTGAAACATGTACTTGAAGGATACTCTACTAGACCAACAATTATAATGGTTAGGTTCCCATGTATTCTAATGGATGGTTGTTCCTTTATATGGAAATCTACAAATTGATGATGTCTACAAGAAGCAAGTGTCTAATCAAATAAAAATGAAAACTTTGTTGATATGAAGAAATTTTAGTTTCTAGGGGAGCATTTCTCGTAGAGGACTAGATGTTGATGAAGACTTTCCTTCACAATGATTGAGACAAGTACTTGTTTAGGGGAAGTGTTGGAATTATTAACTTCTAGCTGTCTCCTAAATTAATATGTGATCATACAAAATGATGGTTATGGTTGTTATTGGTCATGGTGAGGTCTCTACATGATTAGTTTTATTAGATAAATTTGATTTCTAAAATGAGACTATTAAGGAAAACAAAAAATAAAATAATTAAAATAATAAAATAAGAGCTTTCATTTTGGAGGGAAATAAAGGAAACTAAATTTTTTATATGCTCAACTTATATATCTATAGGTTTAATCAAATTTGTCTAAGAATCAATATTGTTTTACATTAGATATTATTAGTTTTCTCACACTTTTTTTTTCTAAGTTAGTACCCATGAGGATTTGAACTTGTGACCTTCTACTTACAACTTCTTCTCATCTCAATTACTCATTACCAATTGTTCTACCCCATGGACATTAGCTTTCTCACACTTATGTGACATGTCATCTCTATTATAATTTTTTTTTATAGAACCAAGCATATGTTAGTTCCAAATTTAAACTGGTTAGATTGTAAATTCCACTTATAGAAATATATATCGAATATCAATTTCAATTTCCATTGAGGCATCCTCACACTTTTGCAATTTTTGTTATAATTGCCATAATTGCAAAATAATAATAATTTACTCCATAAGTAATTTATTACTTAATGCAACTTTTGCCTATTTGTAGGATTTATGTGTTATTCTTTACAACATGAAAATATTTGAGTAAATAACTATTTTAGTTCATAATTAATTAATTAATGCAATTTTTGCCTATTTGTAGGATTTATGTATTAGCATTTACAACACTTACTTGGTGTGTGGACAATTATAATGAAAATTATAATGGATTATGTACTTTAAGTTAATAATAGAACACTGAGTTAGATATTAATTTTGGGTAAATAATGTATAAATAAATATTTTACTTCTGTTGACTGCTTTTCTGGGCAGACCCGGGTTTTAATGAAGCGCAGCAACAAAACCCCTTGGCGCACTGGCCCTTTCGGCAACGAGCTGCGCAACAGCTCGAGGTCTCACCCGAAGTGGCTATGGGGGGTTAAGGAATCAGGTTTCCTTAACCGTGGTGACGCGGAGATTGTTCTGTATATCTTCTTCTTCCTCAAATATCGGCGGTCGGACCTTCCCGCAGGCCGCTCGGCGCAGCTGCGCGGATTCCTTCCTAGGCCGGCCGACTGCGCGGTTTCTCCTCTCTAGCGCAGAAGGTAACTATTCCTGGCGTTGACGCGCTAAATACTTCCTTGCCCTTCGCATCCGGCGCAGTAACGTATTCCTCGCTCGCTGCAGCGACAGCGCGTTACTACTTCCTGGTACTTAAACACTCATAGCTATCAAGAGACCTTTCCGACTCACTTAAACAGTCACAAAGATGATGCAAAAGATGTTCACACACGTAATGATCTTAAACAGTTATCATTCATGCAAATATTATAACAAGAAGATATATGTGACGCTCATCTCCTCGAGGAAAACCACATCCACGGGAGTTTCATATTAACCAGAAAATGATAGAGTTATACAATATGCTGCGCACACAGCTGCAGCCTTAGATCTTACAGGAAACTCCACGCACACAGCTGGGAGCCCTTCTCTCAATCTTGTCTCCTCTCTATGGAGATTACAAAGGCACAGACGTCAACTCAGACTGTCTGGCAACTCAGGGATTAGCTCCTCGGCTATCCGATTTCCTCTCTAGTTCTACGCACCGGGTAGAAAATACAGTGAAGGATAATCAACACATGATCTATCCTTTAGACTGGCTCTCTAACAGTCTAGCATCTAACTCTCTAATTCTCCAAAAGGAAAGAACTGAAAAAGAACCTCTACCCATTACAATGATTCATATATATAGGTGGCCATGACGGTCACACCTTTACAAAACTATGGACCTTTCCCAACAGTGATTCCCAAAAACCCTAACCACGCACATGGCTAGGTGTACTGTAGGCGCCGCTTGCAGTCACGTCGCCGCTTCCTGCAGGCTCCGTGAATTCCGGCGCAGATTGTGGGTATGGGCGATCGTCCTTCGCCTTCAATGCTCTGGTCCGTTGCTCCTCCTTGATCCGAGCAACCATAACTTCTGTACTAAGCCTTTAAATGAGGGTAGCTGAGCCCTCTACTCCATCGCCTTATTTATTATGGTAGCTGAGCCACCTTCATTCTTCGATGACGTGCGCGCGAGCTCCGCAATTTCCGGTCCGTGATCTGCGCTGAGATCATCCATCTGGCACCGTACTGCGCACCGTCTCCTTCTTACCCAAAACTTAGTGCTTGTCCCAAAATTAGCACTTTCCTTCCATACTCGTGCTTTTTCCCAAAATTCGCAGCTTTTACTATAGCTGCGACCTTGGCCCCAACAGGCCCCCAACACTCACTTGTGGCTCACCCTCGAGCCACTCGCACTAGCGCGTGGTTGTTTGATTTGCGCATCTGCTTTTGCTTGAATCTCCGCGAATGTTTTCTGCCACTTCGCAATAGCGGAGTCCAATTCCTCGATACACTCATCAGCTGTTTGCACTGTTTCTGCGGTCGCTTCGTCTTTAGTGAGTGTATCAATGATCTCCTGAGACTCGGTAATCTCTTTGATTTTTGTCTCAACCTGGCCAACAATTTCAGCATACTCATCCATGAATGGCTGAATGCTGTTGGTGAGCTTCTCATCTTCAGTTCTGAGCTTGTGCAGTTGCTGCTGCATTTTGCGCACTTCGCCCATTTTCTTCATCTTTGGCAAGCCTGTTAAGGACTTAGCTTCTTCATTCAGAACAGTGAGAGACTGTTCTGCAGCTTGCACCTGTTCTGATAGTCCCACTTTAAAAGGGAGGTTTACAAGCTCTGACCATGCTTCCATAGCCTGGTCCATCAGGTTCTTGGCTTCCTGTACTCGATCTTTCATTCGTGTGGAAGCTCTGCTCAATGCTTCAAATTGTACCTGCGCATCATCCGTAAGATGCGTAGCAACGCGAGCTTCTAGCTCAGCAATCTGGGTTCTATGGTCCTCAGCCATAGCAACTTTTTCTTGCTCCAGGGTTTTCACCCTTCCTCCAATAATTTGAACTTTTGCAACCAGAGGGAGGTCTGGTTGAATCTCGCAAGCCGGCAATTCCTGGGCAATCTCTTCTATTGCGTTTCTGATGCCGGTGTCTTGCGCCTCATAGAGTGCAAGCTTCGCAGAGATATTCTTATGACTTTCCTTCAGCTCTATCTCCTGCGATTGCAGTCGTTGGTTTGCCTGGAAAGTAGAGAGCTCTCTAGCTCTCAACTCAAGAGAAACTTTCTCCTGTACAAGCTGTAGGGTTTCTATAGGAATCATAGACAAATTTATTTCTACAGGTCCAACTGTGCTTACCTGTAGTTCAGCTAGAGGATCTGGAAGTGTCATGCTGGTAGGCGGAATATGTACGACAGTGTGCCTTTCTGTGAGTTCTTCAACTCGCTCATCAGTTGGAATTTCTTGTGGCGCCTGCGAAGTAGATGCTGGCGCATGGGTCTGCGCAATCCTTCCTGCGAGACCTTTCAGTTCTACAAATTGTAAGTCTAGAGCACTTCGGATGTGAGCATGCATGTTCCTCATCTCACGAAATTGCTCTTTCAAGTATTTGTCGACCTCCGAGGGAATGGCCTCAGTGGGATGCGACACTTTCTGCTTCTTTGTGGCTGGTTCTGTTGAGCCTTCATCGCTTCTTTGCTCAGGGGCTTCCTTGCCCTTATCCTTTTCTTGCGCAGCGGCGGGTGGCATCGCAGGTGCGATGTCAGCTGCTGCTCTCCATTCGTCCGACCACGACTTAATGGTTTCTTCGACATCTTCTGTGGTCATCCTGTAAAGACCTAGCGCCCAGTCACCTGGAATGTCGCAAGGCCGAAGGTAGAGTTGATGGATGTCGGCAGTAAAAGCCAACTTTCCTTCATACAATGTGGCTGTCTCCCCGCTCAGCCTTGGCATATCTTGTATGGTATCTCGGAGGAGATAGTAGTACTCACAAAAGACAGCGCGATTCATCTTGCGCTTCGCGGGATTAGGGGAATCCCAGAGGTTGATGTAGCGCATGCCGGCAACCTCTCCTGCGCGGCGTGGAAGGAACTGAGTATTCGGGGGCTCCTTCCACCCGACGAGAGCGCATAAAATTAGAAGCCACGAAAAATGGAATGATTGGCCTGCATTGTCCTGCACATTCAGGCAATCAGCCAAAAAAGAATTCAGCAGGAAGAGAGACCAGTTGTACTGTTCTCCCTCCGCAGCTGCGATAGCGAGCTCGACGACAGCTCCAGTAACTTCTTTCGGTCGGCACTTTGTGAGAAGTCTGCCTGCAAGCAGACTTCCTGTGAAGCGAAGTGCCTCATCTTCTACTGTCGTGAGGTCATAAGCCCGACCTCCTCTTGTCAAGTTATATTTCTGGACCAGCTTTGCAGCCAATTTTCGGTCCTTCTCCTTTCCCACAAAATGGATATTGGGATCCTTACCAACCTTAGATAGACCGGTGATGCGGTGTATCAAATCAACATTTAGATCAATTGGCCTCCCGAGCCAAAGGTAACCTCCATGAACGCAGGATAGCAGTGTTTTAACGACTGCGTTCACTTCATTGCTACGCCCAAAGTGCGGTAGCTTCAACAAATTCAAGAGTCCAGGGCGCTCAAGATTTGCTGCAAATCCCTTCGGGACAAACTCGTCAACCTGCCTGGTGGGATTATGGACGATATCCAGATATCGGTCCAACTGGAACTGAGGATATGTCTTATAGTCTCCAAGGTTAAAATCAGAGAATTTAACCAATGGAATGTTTCCCAATAGTTGGCCTTCTACCCGCACACTAGCCGGTAGTGGCGGTAGCGGAATTGGATACTTTGCATTCTTCGGAATCTGTACATCCGGCGCATCATCTGGACGCGGCGGAATATAGTTCACCATAGACGCAAGCGGCTCTGGAACAGGTTCCTCCGGCTGCTGCTGAGATGCTCTTGTGCCTGGGGATGTTCTGGGATCAGTAGCACCGGGGTGTACGTAGGTCGAAGCCGTCACCAGAGTGGCCATGCCGAAATCTAAGCCTCGGCGCAGAAATTGACGAACCACTTCTTCAGTTGATAAGTTCTCCGTTGTGAACCAATGTAAATAACAAAACTCTGGACAGCAAATGGCGGAACTGCGTAGGGTATAGACTCTGAAAACAAGGGGAAATACTCTGCACACTCGGCTCTGAAAACAATACTTTGGGTCTTCAAACACAACTATGCAACTCGAGACAGTAACCCGAAATTGATACAAGTGTGAGGTATTTATAGCCAGCGGGGATAGTAAATGCGACCAAGTGGGGTAACGTAGCTATAGGCGGCTACAGATGATTTGACAACACGCTATCCTCCTTGCCGTAGCGGTGCATTTAGTGTGATTGACGGGTTCTGACAGCCTTCCGGGAGAAGCTAATGCTTTCGGCGCCTGAGTTAAATGCAAATCTTTCGGAGATTAAGTCGAATCCGTCGGAACGGCTAGACTTAAATAGCGGCCTTATCCTTCATTTATTCAAACGCGGCTACATAACTGCTGTAATTCAAAATTTCCGGCGGGTCATTTCAACTTAGGAAACTGTGCCTCTATGGGTCCATGACAAAATTTTTTTATTTTTTTTTTTTCAAGCGGCAACAGAAAGGGAACTCCACAGGAGCGATAGTTCCATGGTCCAAAAACAAAACTTCGCCAGAGCGCACCGATAAGCTCTCTTCAAGCAATTTTTATTCAGGATGCGCGGATATTTCGAGGAACTGCGCAGGAAGCTGGAAACTGAGGGTGTGTCGCAGCTTCCGTGTAGACTGAATGCGATGTCTCTTTCAACTACACTGGGCATCTGCATTCTTGAGTAATATATTATGTCGACAGGGCGGAGTGGCCGTCGCAATAAAGCTTAAGCCGACTCCCGTTTATCATTGTAGGTAGTAGTTCTCCATTCAGCTTTGCAAGCTGTACTGCGCCTCCGTCTGTTATTTTTATTATCTGAAAAGGACCTAACCAATGCACACGAAACTTGCCTGGAAACTTGATGAATTTACTATCATAAAGGAGTACCAAGTCTCCTTCTTCAAAGTGCTTATGCTTAATGTGCCTGTCATGCCAAGCTTTCTGTCTTGCCTTCTGTACCTGTTGATGAAATCCGGCCAAAAGTCTGTCTTCTTCTAAGGAAAGCAGTTGCGAAAGTCTTTCATTCATAGTGTCAGGATCTGCCATTTCTGTAATTTGCGCAATTCGGAGACTGGGAACAATGTATTCCATGGGCATAACTGCTTCTTGTCCATACACCAAGCTGAAAGGTGTGTGACCTGTTAATTTCTTGCAAGTGGTTCTGTAAGCCCATAATACAGCTGTGACTCTAAGGTCCCAATCATCTCTTTGTTGATTACAGATTTTTGTCAGGGCATTCTCAAGAATCTTATTGAATGCTTCCACCGTACCATTAGCTTGAGGATGGTAGGGTGTACTCTTATGGTGATTAATTTGAAATTCTTCAGTAAGGGCCTCTATAGTCTCATTGAGGAAATGTGTACCTTGATCACTCATGAGGATCACTGGGCATCCAAACCTAGTGATAATGTTCTCGAAAATGAACTGCGCGGCAGTAGCGGCATCACAGTTCTTAACTGGCTTCGCCTCAGCCCATCTGGTGAGGTATTCAGTAGCTGTAATGATATATCTTGCGCCAGTTCTTTTTCCTGGTGGGTTAATAGGTCCTACAAAGTCAATAGCCCATTTATCAAAAGCACGCAGTGTGATCTGGGGTCTTAGTGGCATTTCATCTCTCCTTGAGGGTTTTCCTGTGCGCTGGCACACATCGCAACATTTACAGAATTCCTTAGCATCCTTGTGCAATGTCGGCCACCAAAGTCCTGCGGCTAATATCTTCTGCGCAGTCGGCTTTCCTGCGAAATGGCCTCCTGCGGTACCTGAATGCGCTTCTGCGATGATAGAGCTCTTTTCATGTGGTAAGATACATCTGCGCAAAATTTCGTCAGGGCCCAACTTATAAAGCTGGCCTGCTATCAAAGTGAAATCTGCGGCTCTAACAACAAGTTGCTTTTTCTGCTGGATTGTAAGCTCAGCCGGCGCTTGTCCGGTAGTGAGAAACTCAAGAATATCAGAATAATATTCGTCTGCTGCTTGGATATAAAACAACTGTGCGTCAGGCAGATTGTCCTCCAGACTCGTAGGTTCCTCTCCTGACTCTATTCTGGATAGATGGTCAGGTCCTGCATTCAATCTGCCTGGCTTTACAATAACCTCAAAATCATACTCTTGAAAGAGCAGTAGCCATCTGCAAATTCTTCCTCCTAAAACTGGTTTATTGACCAAATATTTCAAAGCAGAATGATCAGTATACATTTTAAAGTGAGCTCCTAACAGGTAGTGTCTGAATTTCTGTAGGGCATACACCATAGCTAGTCCTTCCCGTTCTGTAGTGGTGTAGTTCTTCTCAGCTGTAGATAGCTTTCTGCTGGAGTAAGCAATTGGGTGGTCAATACTTCCTTCTCCAGACTGTGTAAGCACGATTCCTAATGCTATGGAAGAAGCATCAACATGAACATGAAAAGGTTTTCTCCAATCCGGGAAAACTAGAATAGGCGCTGTGATCATCTTTTCTTTAAGTGTGTCCAAGCTCTGTTGGCATTCTTCTGTCCATTGGAACTTCGAATCCTTCTTCAGCAATCTTTCCATAGGCGCTGTGATCCTTGCATATCCTTTGATGAATTTTCTGTAGTATCCTGTATGTCCCAATGTAGTGCGCAATTGCTTAACTGAGTTGGGCGCAGGTAAATTAGCAATGATGGCAACCTTTGCAGGATCCATCAGGAGTCCTTGTCTGCATACAATATGTCCCAACAAAATACCAAAGGGCGCACAAAATATACATTTTTTCAAGTTAAGGGAAATCTGATGCTGTCTACATTTTTCTAGCATCATGCGCAGATTCGCAATATGGTTCTTTAGTAAACCAAATACAGTCCAGTCATCAAAATAGACTTCTAAAAACTTGTGGATAAATTCTTTAAAAACAGCAACAACGACTCTAGAGAAGATAGCAGGTGCGTTTTTAAGACCAAAGGGCATTACCGTATACTGGAATGAGCCCCATTCAGTTGCAAAAGTAGTCTTGTGGCGGTCATCCGGATGGATTCTGATCTGATGATATCCCGAGAATCCATCAGTGAAGGAGTAAGCCTCTTGTCCTCCAACATTATCAAGTACTTCATCTGTGAAAGGAGTGGGAAATGGATCGTGCGCTGATGCATCATTGAGTTTGCGCAAGTCGACACAAATTCTTATTTCACCTTTCGTTTTCTTTTCTTGGACCACCATAGGACTAATCCAATCGCTTTCCTCTACTGGCTCAATAATACCTGCTGCAAGCATCTTATCAATTTCTTCTTTGACTTTTTCTTTGTAGCGCGGGTTCAACCTGTATGGGCGCTGCTTTACTGGCTTGGCATCTGGTTTCAGAGGTATGCGCATCACTCCTAAGTCTCCTAGGATGCCTTTCATTTCTGTGAACTTGGTAGGAAAGATATCCTGGTAGTCACGTAATAAATCTGAAACATGCGCAACAGTTTCATCATCCCAATAATCTCCTATAGAAGCAAACTTTGGGTCAGCTTCTGTGCCAATGTTAACTTTCTTGAGCTTGACGTGTTCTGTGATGGCAGGAATATCAAGCTCAGGACCTTCAATATTGCGCGTCCCTTCTGATTCTGGGATATTGATGTTGCGAGGATCGTCCTCCTCATCTTCAGCGGTGAAGTTATAGCATTCCAGGGCATGTTCTATCTGGACAGCCCAATCTGGTTGGGAATATTCTGTTACTAGACCTGGTTCAAATACCTTCTTTTTAATACACTTCAGAGCCTGATCAATACTTGGATGCTCTGACTCAAAGCTGAATGTAAGTTGAAAACTTTCTATCATAAGAGCCCAAGTAAGAGTGCCTTTGCGCAATTCTATTTCAGTATACCAATTCCTTGGAATTGTATCCAATGTGTGGATGAATTGGTGAACCCACTCATCTTCCGGAATATCTGACCATTGCTGAATACATGCTTCAATGTGTGACCTGGGGTCACTCTGTCCTTCATATTTGCGTAGCGCTTCGGCTGTGGTGTCCTGAAATCTGCACAGTATCAATCTGCGACAGTCTTTCCATGTATGAATATTCTCCTTGTGCGCAATCCACCATCTTGCGGGTGTAGCGCGCAATGCTATATCTAGTGCCTGTATGCGCTGCGGTTCTGGAAGCTTTTGTTCATATTCCTGTATGAATTTAGTTACTTCAGTTAAGCCATCAAAAGTTGGAGTATCAATTAATTCTGTGCCAATCCATCGAATGGATTTAGTCATCATGGCGCAGCGTCTTGCAGAAACCTCATGTAGACGATTCTGCCAGTTTTCCAATCCTGCATCTGAATCTGATGTGCACGAGCTATCACATCGCCAGCTGATATGGCCGTCTGCTGTGGGGTTGACATAGTCACTGTGGTTAGTGGTCATCTGGTACAAACTTTCCATGTGGCGCGCTTCCTCTTCTGCGCGAATGGGTTCTATATATCTTGGTCCTTGAATAGGATCAAGAGGCGCGATGACCCTGATCTGGTCATCCTCAAAGGTCATCTGTCTTTTCTTCAAGTTAATGACAGCCAAATTATCGAATGCCCAGTCTATTCCTAACAGCGCTGGGTATGGTCTACTATCATCCATAATTTTGATTACTTCAAAATCTGCAGAGCTTCTTACTCCTTCAATATCAATAGGTACATTGGGTAATCTGCCCAATGGAGAGACTCGTTGCTGATTTGCGAGTCTTAGCTGGATAGGGGATCTTGTAAGCTGAGGGATTCCCATCTGTTCCCATGTCTGCATAGTGAGAACATTGGCTTCTGAGCCCAAATCTAACATGACTTCGTCCATTTCAAATGCTCCAATCTGCGCTGTAAGCCTCATCTCTTTTCCAGTTCTAATGTGACTCCTAATCTGGTGAACAGCACGCTGTGGTGTGTTCGTCGAAGCAGAGTGTTGGCACCGATCCAACAGGTGTTGAAGTTCTAGAGTTGCTTTTTCATTGCGCAACAATTTTAAACATTGTCGCAGGAATGCATGGACACTGCCTAGTGCATGCTCCTCATCATCATCATCATCATGCCTTCCAGCTGTAGTGGCCTGTTCTTGCACCAGGTTGTCTTGTCTTAGCGCTTGCGATCTAATATTGTTCTGCGGAATTGCGGCAGAACTTGAAGCTCTCGGATCTGAGAAATACTCTTGAGCTTGCTTAAATGCTTCTTTTTTCTTCTGCAGGTTAAGTGAGGCTGGTTTAATGTTAGCGCGGCGCACCCATTGCGTCGCTTGCTTCCCCGTTCCCATCTCTTGCGCACCAGTGGTTGCTCCACCGCGTGTCACTATATTAACTGTAGGGTCCGATTCTCTTTTTTCTGCTCCAATCAACTGAATATTCTGATTTACCTGTGGTGTCTTTGCTTGCATCTTAGCCTGTAACTGAGGGCATTCTTCAATGATATGGTCAGAAGATTTACAATACCTGCAGAGGGTTGTAGGATTTTGGCAATCCCTAGCAAAATGACCTTGTTCTCCGCAATTATAACAAGTGATCTGTCCTCTTCCGCGACCAAAGTTTGTTGTGCGTCCGCGTCCTCTGTAATTTGCTGCTCGGGCGTCCCGAGTTTGGTCATAAGGTGGACCTGCTGTGGGTCCTTGTGTCTCTGCTTGTACCCGATAGACATCATGCTTTCTTTCTATCATAAGATCATATGCTCTACAATTGTTCTCATCATGACCTACTGATTTACAGAAATTACAATATAGATTCTTTGGAGTTTGTACATATTTCTGAAGTAAGTGGCATTCTTGTGGTCTATGACCTCTAGTTCTGCAGATTTCACACCAAGGCCCTTGTGCCTGTGGTAAAGGGTTAGGTGCTCCAGTTGCAATATAGTCTATGAAAACGGGACAATGGTCCTTTGAATGACCTTGGGATTTACATTTTGTGCACCAAATTTCTTCCTTAATCTCCTTGCCTTTCTTAATATCATGCACTTGCAAGGTTAGGTTTGCTAATTGGTTCTGTAAATGCGCAACATCGTTGCTTGTCCCTGCAATTGGCGAAGCTTCTAGTTTCATAGCCATTTCTAGGGCTTGTTCCTGAGTATTGAGATTCTGTTGCATAAGGGGAAGTCTAATGTGTGGAAGCAGTGCAGCAATAAACCATTCTTTATGTTGCTGTGGTGCAAACTCGAAGCTTACTTGATCTATCAAGGCTTTGAACTTCTGGTCAAAGTCCCATACTGATTCTGTAGGTAACTGTTTGATGTCTTTGAGCTCTGTTATACACTGTGATTCTGATTTAGGTTTCTTGAATTCTCTAATCATGGCATTTCTTACCTCAGCAAGCGTCCTATTCTGTGCTGCTGAGTATTTCATGAACCAAGTCAAGGCTCTTTCTCTTAGTGTGGTTGCTAACTGAACCAGTTTAACAGCATCGTCATTAATTTGCTTAATTGTCCAAATGGCTTCACATAAGAACCAGTGCTGCTCAGGGTCCTCTATCCCTGTTCCTCTAAAAGTTGGTAGCTTCATGTCATCACCCATCCTTCTTGCACGGGTTTGAGGTGGAGGTACTGTAGCAGTGCCTCCGGGATAGTTAAACAAAGGTGGTACAGAGGTACTAGAAGTAGCGTGTGGGCTACTAGAAGGTGTTACTGTAGGATTATACTGAGCTCCGTCTGGTTTTTGCGGTGTAAAGGGGTAATAAGGGATATGAGCACTTCCTTGTCTTTCTATATGGCTTGCTCTAGGGACTTGGCTAGTGTCTGGGCTAGACTCAAAAGGATATTGGTCAAGGCCTACTTTATATCGTTTTCCACTACGAGTGCAACCAATAACTTCAGGATCACTATCAGAATCTACGGACATTACTTGTCTATGCTATTCATCAGAAGCAATACATAGCTTTCCTTTTTCATACAGAAGCATTTTAATCCATAAGTTCAGAGAATTTAAGAACTTACCTCTGTGCACTTGGAAGAAACTCCTCTCAGCTTCACTGAAACTCTTTCTTGTATCGACTGCAAATTCGGTAATGAAACCTTCCAGTAGACTATTCAACCAAAAGTCTACTGCGCGGGACACATGATTGTCTATCTGCTTCACAATACTGACTAGCTCAGGCGTCCACGTGACGGGTCGATCAACATGCAGCGTAGGTCTAGAATCTGCTAACTTGGCTATCCAAGCGTGTAACTCCAATGCAAACGTAACAAAGAAAATTTCGTAAAGGTCAGCATAAATATACTTCTGTAACCAATCTTCTGTTTGAAGCGTAGGGCTTCTATTTTCTTATTCAGCAAACTCTTTAGCCTTTAAATCAAACCAATCTCCAATTTCTTTAGCTGTAGGATGCCAGTAACACATTTGTTAGCTGAGCAAGTCTCAGTGTAACAGAACCTTATGTTGTCTTCAGCAACAGTCTCAGATGTCGCGTGACTAGTAAGTCTTACAGCAACAAGTCGCAAGGCAAAGGAATCATTTGTTGGCTCAATCAACAGGGTTCAAAGCCATGGAAGTAATGTGATCAAAAAGTCATAAGACAACAGAACCATTTGTTGGTCACTAGGCAACGGAACCATTTGTTTCGCTGCTTCCTTTCTCTAGGTTGCGCGTCAATCTCGGACGTCACTGAAATAAGAGGTCTCCCTCACGCGGCAACGGAACCATTTGTTGACTCCTCAATCTCGCGCGTCGCCAAAATAACAAGTCTCATTCGCGCGGCAACGGAACCATTTGTTGACTCCTCAATCTCGCGCGTCGCCAAAATAACAAGTCTCATTCGCGCGGCAACGGAACCATTTGTTGACTCCTCAATCTCGCGCGTCGCCAAAATAACAAGTCTCATTCGCGCGGCAACGGAACCATTTGTTGACTGCTTTTCTGGGCAGACCCGGGTTTTAATGAAGCGCAGCAACAAAACCCCTTGGCGCACTGGCCCTTTCGGCAACGAGCTGCGCAGCAGCTCGAGGTCTCACCCGAAGTGGCTATGGGGGGTTAAGGAATCAGGTTTCCTTAACCGTGGTGACGCGGAGATTGTTCTGTATATCTTCTTCTTCCTCAAATATCGGCGGTCGGACCTTCCCGCAGGCCGCTCGGCGCAGCTGCGCGGATTCCTTCCTAGGCCGGCCGACTGCGCGGTTTCTCCTCTCTAGCGCAGAAGGTAACTATTCCTGGCGTTGACGCGCTAAATACTTCCTTGCCCTTCGCATCCGGCGCAGTAACGTATTCCTCGCTCGCTGCAGCGACAGCGCGTTACTACTTCCTGGTACTTAAACACTCATAGCTATCAAGAGACCTTTCCGACTCACTTAAACAGTCACAAAGATGATGCAAAAGATGTTCACACAGGTAATGATCTTAAACAGTTATCATTCATGCAAATATTATAACAAGAAGATATATGTGACGCTCATCTCCTCGAGGAAAACCACATCCACGGGAGTTTCATATTAACCAGAAAATGATAGAGTTATACAATATGCTGCGCACACAGCTGCAGCCTTAGATCTTACAGGAAACTCCACGCACACAGCTGGGAGCCCTTCTCTCAATCTTGTCTCCTCTCTATGGAGATTACAAAGGCACAGACGTCGACTCAGACTGTCTGGCAACTCAGGGATTAGCTCCTCGGCTATCCGATTTCCTCTCTAGTTCTACGCACCGGGTAGAAAATACAGTGAAGGATAATCAACACATGATCTATCCTTTAGACTGGCTCTCTAACAGTCTAGCATCTAACTCTCTAATTCTCCAAAAGGAAAGAACTGAAAAAGAACCTCTACCCATTACAATGATTCATATATATAGGTGGCCATGACGGTCACACCTTTACAAAACTGTGGACCTTTCCCAACAGTGATTCCCAAAAACCCTAACCACGCACATGGCTAGGTGTACTGTAGGCGCCGCTTGCAGTCACGTCGCCGCTTCCTGCAGGCTCCGTGAATTCCGGCGCAGATTGTGGGTATGGGCGATCGTCCTTCGCCTTCAATGCTCTGGTCCGTTGCTCCTCCTTGATCCGAGCAACCATAACTTCTGTACTAAGCCTTTAAATGAGGGTAGCTGAGCCCTCTACTCCATCGCCTTATTTATTATGGTAGCTGAGCCACCTTCATTCTTCGATGACGTGCGCGCGAGCTCCGCAATTTCCGGTCCGTGATCTGCGCTGAGATCATCCATCTGGCACCGTACTGCGCACCGTCTCCTTCTTACCCAAAACTTAGTGCTTGTCCCAAAATTAGCACTTTCCTTCCATACTCGTGCTTTTTCCCAAAATTCGCAGCTTTTACTATAGCTGCGACCTTGGCCCCAACAACTTGATAATTAATTAATGCAATTTTGGCCTATTTGTAAGAGACCCATATTGAAATAGTTGGTATCTTGATTATTATAAAGAAAATATATTAGAATATGTACTTTTAAGTTAAGGAGTAGTCCAACTACGGACGTTTTTGACCTCCGGTACCGGAGGTCCGTCGCTCCAATGACTCCCGTCGTAAAGGAGGAGGTGAAGGAAATGGTGGTGGAAAAGGAGGAGATGGAGCATCAAGCGGAGGGACCACTTACACGCTTACGATAGATGAAAACGGTGAACTTGCAAACAGAGGCGAGGAAGATGACGTCGAGGGTAATTGGAGCAACGGACCTCCAGTATTGGAGGTCAAAAACGTCGCGTAGTTAGACTACTCCTTAAGTTAATAATAGGGCAATGAGTTATAAATTAGTTTTGTAAAAATTGCATATTAATAAATAATTGGTTAAATTGCTAGGTATAATTAGATAAAGAAAATATATATGCATTGCTTATACTCAAGAGTATTTATAAACTATGAAAGAGTGCACCTCAAGTGATTTATTTTATCCATATGAATTCTTGATAAAAACAAAGTTAAAATGAATCTATATTGATCTACATATCATGTTTATATTTATCATTCCATTATATATATATACAAAGTATATATATATATATATATACAATGCTGAGTTTGTTTTATGTTTCATCATTTTTCGTTGTTAATTAGATTAGAAGATACAAAGTATATATATATATATATACAATGCTGAGTTTGTTTTATGTTTCATCATTTTTCGTTGTTAATTAAATTAGAAGATACAAAGTATATATATATATTTATACAATGCTGAGTTTGTTTTATGTTTCATCATTTTTCATTATTAATTAAATTAGAAAATACAAAGTAGGTAAGTATATAGATATAGATATAGATATAGATATAGATGAAACATAAAACAAACTCAGCATTGTATATATATATATACTTTGTATCTTCTAATTTAATTAACAATGAAAAATGATGAAACATAAAACAAACTTAGCATTGTTGATTTTAGTTAGTAAATGGTGAAAGCTTGTCATGGCATCCTCCTTTCCCTTAAAACAGCGAAGCGACAAGCTCACGCCATTGACATGCATCCTGAGCCCAGAGCATACATAAACCCAAGCTTTCTTTTAAATTAGAATCACGCACCCATCGCCTCCACCAAAGTTAACAATTCTGTCCCAATGCAAATCGTGTGATCTGCCCAACGCGAACGCTTTTTAAAGGGTGTTTGTGCGTGGATCATATCTATGACAGCTAGTCTATTCTATTGACAATGACAGATAACCACGAGCTGGTGACGCCGATGATAACTAGTGTAGTTGCCATTGCCATGGTATTAATGGTGATTTGGGGGATGGTGGAGATAATTAAACAATGGTTGATGAAAAGGAATAACATGAAACTGCCACCGGGGCCTCGAGCATGGCCCATCGTAGGCAACCTTATGCAACTGGGGCCACTTCCCCACAGAGACCTGGCTGCGCTATGCAAGAAATACGGTCCTCTGGTGTATCTTCGCCTGGGGAACGTGGACGCCATCACCACTGACGATCCGGAGATTATACGAGAAATTTTACAAAAGCAGGATGAGGTGTTCGGTTCGAGGCCGAAGACGATGGCGGCAACTTACCTGGCCTACGGGAGCCGAGACGTAGCGTTCGCACCGCTGGGGGCGCAGTGGAAACACATGAGAAGGATATGCATGGAGCATTTGCTCACCACCAAGCGATTGGATTCGTTTGTGCAACATAGGAGAGAGGAGGCAGACTTCATGGTGCGTTCTGTCCGTGAGGGAATGCTCATTAATCTTCGGGACCTCTTGGGGGCCTTCTCCATGAACAACGTCACCCGGATGATTCTCGGCAAGCGTTATTTCGGAGCGGGCTCTTCTGGTCCACGCGACGCAGCTCAGTTCATGGGCATCACACATGAGCTCTTCTCGTTGTTGGGGATTATTTATTTGGGCGATTATCTGCCCTTCTGGAGGTGGATCGATCCCTCTGCTTGCGAGAGTCGAATGCGGGACGTCGAGAAGAGAATGGACGCCTTTCATACCAAGATACTTGAAGAGCACCGACGACGACCAGACCGTGACCATGACCATGACCAACAAGATTTTGTTGACGTGTTGCTGTCGTTGCCCGGAGGAGACGGGAAGGAGCATCTGGAGGACATAGAGATCAAGGCGCTCATTCAGGTAGGATATGTACCAGCTAGTATATTGTACAGGTAGGTAGGGATCTTCTCCCTATAAATTATAATATTCTCTAATGCATGCATGAATGTGAATGTGAATGTGCCTGAGCAGGACATGATTGCCGCCGCAACCGACACGTCCTCTGTGACGAATGAGTGGGCAATGGCACAAGTGATAAAGAACCCCCGCATCCAACGAAAAGTTCAGGCAGAACTGGACAGGGTGGTGGGGAGAGAGAGAATGGTGGAAGAAGGCGACCTGAACCAACTCCACTACCTTCGGTGCATTGTGAGAGAAACCTTCAGAATGCATCCGGCAGGACCCTTCCTCATACCGCATGAATCCGTGAAGCCCACAAAGCTGGCAGGCTACGACATTCCGGAGCGATGCAGAATATTCATAAATACGTATGCCCTGGGGCGCAACTCCAAACTATGGCCAGAAAGGATAGATGAATTCTACCCAGAACGCCACATAGCTGACGACGATTGCCATTCCCGGGTAGAAATTAGCCACGGCCCCGACTTCAAAATCCTTCCCTTCAGTGCCGGCAAGCGCAAGTGCCCCGGTGCTCCACTGGGTACATGCTTCGTTCTGCTAGCCTTGGCTCGCCTCTTCCATTCGTTTCACTGGTATCCTCCTCCACCCACCACTCTCAACGACATCGATACAACAACTGAACTCTATGGCATGACCATGCCCAGAGCGCATCCACTCCTTGCCATGGCCAAACCTCGATTGCCTTCTCACTTGTATACACCTTGTTAACGCTTTTATTACAAATCATTTCAACTTCTCTCTTTTACTTTTGACTTATGGATTCATATATTACATCATAACTATGTTCTACGAATCCTCAACTCCTCTTCATCAAATTTGAACCTGTAACCTCAAATTTTGATTAATTCGTTCTTTCTCAACCATCTAATCGCACGTGTTAACCACTATCTCAACAATAATACAACATTCCATTTTATCAACTACAAAAAATGCTATTAAAGTTCACCTCTTATAATGAAGCGATGCGTGTAAATTTATGAGAGACGAATCTCTCATGAAGTTGTCTATGTAATGCAAGTAAGGAAAACATCTATTTTTCAAGTACTTTTACAACTTGTTTAAACATATAAAAAATTAGTAATTTTGAATTAGCTTTTTAAATATATAATTTTTCTTTATAGAAGTTTTGTATCATTATGACAGTTTTTAAAATGGGTGCGTTATTTTTTATAATATAATGTAATGTAATTGTTCGATAATTAAATGATGAAATTAGGTTTCAATAATTTTAAAATTGTAGAGAACATTTTCTTTTTTACAAGAAGGATTATTTATTGTATTAAAACTATGATTGGTATACAATTGAACACAATTTTAGAAAACATCATGAAAAGACTGCAATTTAGACTTGCCCAACGGTGCTCGACATTCGCTCGACATTCCAAGTCCTATTGTTGAGGCCAAATTGAAGTGATCTTGTTGCTCTATGTGGATTGCTCAATTGTATACTCTTCCATTGTCGCCACACATGGAGAACCAACTAATGTCTCATGGGAAACCACATTCATGATATCTTCAAAGCTAGGGCTTTGTTCCAACTCAAATTGGAGGACTTTTTCCTAAAGTTCTTTCACTTTTCTTGCCTTCATCTCCAACTTTTCTTTTTGATTCTCATAATCAACTGTTAACATAAGAATTTTTAACATTTGCCTCTCTATCTATGCTTTCATTAGTATATATGTTGCTTTCTACTTACCTTAATTTCGTTGGCATTTTTCATCTCCCAACCCTTTCTTCATGTCTCCCATTTTCTCAACACATTTTCCATAGAGTCTTGGGTCAGTGCAAGCTAATGAGGGTCACTTTTGGCGCATTATATGCAATAGAAAACTGAAAAAGCAAGCATCCCTAAACTTACTTGGATTTTTTGAGCTACTTACGCAAAATATCTTGCATTGAGTAAAAAAAATGAAATGTAGGAAATTGAATCACGTTTCCGAATATATAACTTTTATGTATTGAAAATTTGCATAGCTATGTCAAGTTTCATTTTTCCTTACAGACACTTTTTATTTTTCAGGCAAATGATAAGGTATATGTTTTTGTGGGTGGAGCCTTTGAGGGACTAAATGATGGAATCAAGCTACAAAAATCTGCATGCATGTAGAGAACACATAACACTTGTGCGCCATTATTTTTCAAAAATTAAATTAGTAATTTTATAATTTTTTTATAATTGTCTAAGTGATCAAACCTCGAAAATAGTACCTCTTTTGTGGGTAGAGCATTTGAAGGTCTTAATGCAAAACTCTTGAAATGGGTTTTTCATAGAACTTGGAGGTTAGTGTCCTCTTGTGCACCATACAATTTGTTTTTTAAATGATCGAGAATTGATAAAGTTATGGAAGAAACACTAACAATGGGTTTCACGAGTTAAGGAGGTAGGACAGAAAAGAAATTGAAAGAAAATAGGAAAAATTAATATTTCAAAATAAAAGTTACATATTTGGAATCTGCAGAAAAAATGCTATTTGTGTCTAAGATTTTGTAAAAACTGATTGTGTGTAGCATATTGTAACGAGTGGCTAAGCACAGGCTTCTCCAGAAACTGAAAGAAATATCCAATTAGCTTTGGTTTTTCATTAACATAGCACAGGTTTGGAATTACCGAAGCAAACTCCAAAGCATACACATAGGATTATTGTTGACATGCGAGCAAGTGACTCGGCTTGGTTTAGGCTCTACAAAACACGAGTGCGTTCTGTTTAAATTCAAAAATATTACCGCGCTTTTAGATGTACATAACGCGCTTGCGTTATATAACTACAGAACGCGTACGCGTTATATAGTTCCAAAACGCTCTCGCGTTATGTAAATCATAAAATACATGTTTAATACTTGAGAAAGAGGGGGTGTGGAAGACTCAAGGAATTTTTGTTTAATATTTGAGAAGGGGTGGGGAAGGGTCAAGGGAATCTATGGTTAATATTTAATAGGGGTGGGAAAGGGTAAATGGCTTAGAAGGATGTTGGAAGCTTGAGTGGGGAGAGATGAAGGGAATGAGAACATGATGGGATACAGGGGGTGAAGGGAAGTGGAGCTTGAGAGCACTGTTAGGAGTAGAATAGGTTATGAAGAGGTGTAGGGTTAGAAGTTGAAAGTGAGACTTGAGTGACAAGGGGGAATGGATGGAGGCAAGGAGGATGTGAGAGAGAAATAAAAAATACAAGGGGGGGGAGACATAGAGCAAGGGAGGGAGAGGGAAAATGGGGAGGAATGGATTTAGAAGGAGTGAGAGATAGATGGGGATAGAACGAAATAAAGAGATAGGAAGGGAGGTACAGAAAGTGTTGGTGGGAGACATGCAAGGAGTGGTGGCGATGGAGAGAGAGAGAAAGAGAGAGAGAGAGAGAGGGAGAGAATATGAGAGGAGGGGGGAGGGACATAAAGTGTGTGAGAGAGAGGGAGTGATGGATAGATTGGGATAGGTTGAGGGAAAGATAACATGAGGGAGGGATAGAAGGTGAGAGAGAGACAGGCGATGAGAGAGGGAGGGAGAGAAGGTAGGGTGAGGGATGGAGGGAGAAAGGTGGAGATAGATATGGATGGAGGGGGGATGGGTTTGAGAATGGAAAGGGACATAATGTGTGTGTGTGTGTTAGAGAGAGAGAGAGAGATTGATGGTTGGGGAGAGAGAGACTAGAGGGAGTTATGAGCAACAAAGAAAGTGGGAGGTTGTGTGTGTGTGTGTGTGTGTGATAGGGAAGGAAGAATTAGTGGGGTGGCAAGGACGAAGATGGTGTAAGAGAGAGAAAGCGACATAGAGGGAGGGAGTTAAAGGGAGTGAGGGACATAACCAGGGAAAAATCTAGAGAAAGAGATAGGGAGGGAGGGATACAAGGTGAGATAGAGAGGGCAGGGGGGAGGGATAAAGGCACATAGGGTTTGTGATTAAGGACAAACGAAGGGAGAGAGTTCTATAGGGACTTGGATATTTACGAATATATACATAAGGTGGATACCCTCCTTATCAAAATATTCATCACCATCACCATCTTCATCATCATCACCATCATCATCACCATCATCATCAACATATTCATCATCATTGTCATCTCTAGGTTCCTCATCAACATCTCCATCATCATCATATTCTTCATCCTTATCATCTTCATCATCATCTTCATCACCATCACCATCATCATGAACATCTTCATCACCATAAACATCTTCATCATCATTGTCATCTCCCCCTTCCTCATCAACATCTCCATCATCATCATCTTCATCATCATCATCATCATCATCATCATCTTCATCACCGGAACCATCATCATCAACATCTTCATCATCATCGCCATCATCATCATCATCAACAACATCTTCATCATCATCTTCATCTCTAGGTTCTCCATCAACATCTCCATCATCATCATATTCTTCATCATCATCATCTTCATGACCATCATCGTCATCATGATCATCTTCATCATCATCACCATCATCATCATCATCATATTCCTCATCAAATCAACATCTCCATCATCATCATCATCAACATCTTCATCATCATCACCATCACCATCATCATCAAAATCTTCATCGTCATCACCATCACCATCACCATCTTCATCATCATTGTCATATCTAGGTTCCCCATCAGCATCAACATCTCCATCATCATCATCTTCTTCATGATCATCATCTTCATCACCATCATCATCATCATCAACATATTCATCATCCTCACCATCATCATCATCATCTTCCTTGAATAAGATCAACATCTCCATCATGTCACCATCATCTTCATCATCATCAACATCATCATCTGAACATCACCATCACCATCATCATCAATATCTTAATCATCATTACCATCACCATCATCATCAACATCTTCATCGTCATCACCATCATCATCATATTCTCCATCATTGTCATCTTCATCACCATCATTATCAGCATCAACATCTTCATCATCATCACCATAATCATCATCTTCATCGTCATTAGATCAACATATCCATCATCATCATCTTCTTCATCATCTTCCCCATCATCATCATCATCATCATCATCATCATCATCATCGCCATCTCCATCATCTTCAACATCTCCATCATCATCACCATCACCATCATCATCATCTTCATGACCATAAACATCTTCATCATCATTCCCATATCCCCCTTCCTCATCAACACCTCCATCATCATCATCTTCATCATCACCATCTGAACATCACCATCACCATCATCATCAACATCTTCATCATCATCACCATCAGCATCATCATCAAAATCTTCATCATCATCACCATCACCATCACCATCACCATCTTCATTAGCATTGTCATCTCTAGGTTCCCCATCAACACAACATCTCCATCATCATCATCTTCTTCATCATCATCATCTTCATCACCATCATCATCATCATCAACAACATCTTCATCATCATCACCATCATCATCATCTTCCTCATCAGATCAACATCTCCATCATGTCACCATCATCTTCATCATCATCATCATCATCATCATCATCCGAACATCACCATCATCATCAACATCTTCATCATCATCACCATCATCTTCATCAACATCATCATCTTTATCATCTTCATCTGCATCATGATCATCTTCATTTTCATCACCCTCCTCCTCCTCCTCATCTTTATTATCTTCATCTGCATCATGATCATCTTCATTGTCATCACCCTCCTCCTCCTCATCATCTTGTGCACTTATGCACTTAGGGATTAATGTTTAGAAGAGGGTCTAAAGGCCTTTATGGGGTAGGGGCTCTAGGAACAAGGTAAGACAGAGAGGGAAGGGGGGAGGGATAAAGGCGTAGAGGGTTAGTGATTAAGGGAGAAGAAGGGAGAGAGTGCTATAGGGAGGGATAATGACGAAGATAAAGAGGAGGTGGAGAGATGGAGAGTGAGGTGGTAGGGACATGGCTGGAGTAAGGGAGAGAAAGAAACATGAAAGAAACATGTAGGGAGGGATGTAGGGAGAATGAGGGATATATATTTAGAAAGAGATAGGGGGTATCTAGGGATTATTGGGAGAGAGCTAGGGGGTATTAAACCATACAAAACATTTGTCCCCACACTAAAAACATTTGTTTTGTATGTAACCATATAAAATATTTGTTTTCTTTTGATTTTATTCGTTTCCCTAGCCGTGCACCTAACCTATTTATTGTGCTTAACAATATCGCGTACTCGTTTTTACACTTCATATTGTGCACACGTTTTAGATTTATATAACACATGCGCATTTTGTAACTCTATAAATAGTGGATTGTCCCTGTTCGAGAGCAACTTCACTTTGTCCGAGCCAAAACAACACTCCCACGATTTTTCGAACAGCACGAGCCCTCCATTGGAAATTCTCACACTCTACACCATCTCCATCATTATTTTTTTTTATGCAGGTGCAGCATTGAGGACATCTTTCATGGTTGCTCAGTGTGGTGTTGGGTTATATGGCCATATTTGAAGAAGATAATCAACAAGCTTGAAGAATCTCCAATTGAATAACACCAAAGATAAGGTCTTTGAAAGATTCATTTTTCCTATATTTGAGGAGCACACAAGATAAGATATCAAGCTTCAAGACCATTTCATGGTGATGGTGGATATACAAAAGTGTACAAGAGAATCAAAGAGCCCAAACAATTTATGATTTAACTTCCATTTGCTTATTATTGAAGAGCTTGTAATTGAGGAGCAACAAAAACAAACTATATTGAATTGATCATTGTGGTGATGGGAAATGCACGTAACCAAGTAAGCAAATCAGCAAGGAAGAAGAGACCTCAAGAAGTCATTGAAGAAGAGAAAGAAAAGAAAAGAATATACATGATGAATTGGAGGATTTCTTTGGAAACTAATCCAAATCCAATTGTAGAGGATACCACGGTTCATCCTATTAATCCACGACAAGAGGGACCTTCAATTTCCACAATAGTTGTTGAACAAGCACCCCATGGAAGTAATCAAGAACCAAAACGTAGGTCCTCATTAGGGGATTTTTCAATTCCCACTTCAAGTCAAAGTGATAAGTTACCATCTCAAGATGAAGCTCATGAAGAAACACAAAATTTGCTATCCAGATGTGATTATACAAGCGATGAAGTCAGAGAGGCGTTGGACATTTTTCCTACTGTTGAAGAAGAGAATGTTATCTAGACCATCGATGAGGATGTTGGACTTCCACAAGAGGATGCTAGACCACAGACCATCGATGAGGATGTTGGACTTCCACCATCCAACTACCAGGAAGAGAATAAAGGACACCAAGCTACTACTGAAATGTCAGAGCGTCTTGGTGATGCACTACATGGTAGAATTCCAACCCCCTTACCTCCATTAGCAAGCACACGTCAAAGAACTCCGAAGCGTATACAAGTTGATGAAAGTCTCATCAATTCCATTGAAGGTACGCTATCTAAACGTAGTATTGCTTATCAAACTCAAGATATACTTGATAAATATTTTGTTTCTAAATGTGATGGAGATAAATGTAGATTATTTTTATTATTGTTAAAATCTAGGAGCATGAATGTTGTTAGGAAAACGTTAGGGATAAAGATGATAAAGAATTCTGAACCAAGTTCTCATATAGTTAAAAGCCTAGTAGATGCATTTGGTAAAATTGGTAAGAACGCACATTCAAAGGACTGCAATGCTGCTCGTTGTGTGTTGTCACAAGCAATTGCAAATAAGAACACCAGGGTCCTTCATATTCTCAGGCCTACATCTGAACTAGTTAATTTGAATGTAAAAACCCTCCATAGGTATTCTATTAGAAGAGAACATCTTGACACAAACGATGAGATAGATTTTTTGGCCTTTGTTGGTCGGTTGCCACATCGTGACATGAAGCTAGTTGATGTAGTAAAGGGACTAGTGCACAGTTTTTGGCATGATCACACAAGGCCTTCTTCAAACCGAAAGGATGTACTAAAACTGAGAAGGGGTTCAAAGGATCGTGAACCACATACTAAGTATCATCTTGATATAACATAGACATAACTTTATGAGAAATTTAGGATTGAGCATAGACAATTGAACTTGGGGCAAATATCTTTTGAGAAATGTAAGCCATGGTATGTTAGAATAAATACTCTTTGTAACACTTGTTGTTGTAGATACCATGTAGAATATGAATATTACTATGAAACATTTTTGTACATTCGTCGTGTGTTGCATACTAACCATGTGCAGGATTGCTCCATGACAATACCACCGACTTCATCAAGAGAATTCATTCATAGCATCATGTGCAATAGGCCCGAGGGGCAAACATACTATGCAAAATCTTGTTTGGATGGAACATGCTCCAATTGTGCTGGAATGGCATTATTGAGCCAATGTATGCACGAGAATGGAGACAGTGAATTTGGGAAAATGGTTACAGACATGAAAAGTTTCAAATATATCAACTATGAAATAGTCCCAGGGAAAGAAAGCAAAAAAATACAATTGGTGACATCTCAGATATGCATTTATATCTATAAAGTTATGTTGTAACGGTTACATTTCAATCCTTACTTACAAAAAAAATGACATTGAGATCATTTTGTGTCACCAAGTACAAGTTAGTGACTTCATCAAGGAATTTATTGAAAAGACACATCAATATGTTCAGCATGTCCATGTGGCACGATGGCAGGATGAGAAGTTTAGAATATGCAGAAATACATTTCCCCTTGGTACTATACTTTTAGTTGTTGATTTTGCCGAGAAATACACTCTGCAACCTCAAAATGAGATCCAAAGTCAGTATTATCACTCTGAGTAGGTTTCCTTGATGGTCCATATCACATATAGTCATGGCCCAAATAACACTGAAGAGCAAAGAGAAATTCTGAAGGAATATCACTTCTACATAAGTGATGATAGGTGCCACGACTTCCACTATGTACGTCATTGCTTCATCATGTTCTATGATCACTTGAAGGGAAGGAACATACAGATGGATTGACACTGGATTTGTTTGATGGGTGTGCTGGTCAGTTAAAAAGTCCATGCATATTTCAGTGGTTGTGTTCATTGCATAAAAAATACAAAGTGCCACATATGTGGAACTATTTTGACACTGGGCATGGTAAAGGAGAGCATGATGGAGCCGAAGCATGTGTCAAAAAATCCCTATAAAGAGAGGAATTGAAAGTATCTACAGAATCTACTATTCTAAATGCTCAATCTACAGTCAGGTGGTGCACGTCAGTAATGGGAGAGGAATCAACTATGCGAGTAGAATACACAAGAAAGAGACATGTGGAGAGATTTTTTTGGGAGGTGGTAGACATAGATTGTTCACATGCATGGGAATGCAAGACTGTTCCTGGGACTCGTGGTTTTCATTCAGTTCGAAGCTCTAATAACCCAGTATTTGAAATTTGGACTAGAAAACTCGCTTGTTTTTGCCTGCCTTGTTGTGATGGTGACTGGGATGGGTGTGAATCATTGGATTCGGTTGATGGATGGGATCGCATATCACTTCCACTTGATCAGCGTGCAATTGTTGATTTAACTCCATTGGAAGAAGACCAATCATCTATTTCTAAATATTTTGATCATGTCTTAGACCTTGTACAACCTGGTATGATGCATTTCCTTAACACATTTTTGTTTATTTACATAGTCTTCAAATGCACATTAATGGCCTTGTAATGCACGAAAAATATTTTGATCATATACCTACAATCATATTATGCAGGGCACATACACACAGTTGTTTCCTCAAAAGATAGTGAATGGGGTGGTGATTACTGGTTGGCACGTTGCATAGATGGAAAGCAAACCCTCATTATTTCCATGACCGACGATGAAAAAAACCACTTCCCAACTGGGTCTATGGTTGTGAATTGTGATTACTTGAACGGGACAACAATGCAAGAAAGAAGGGTGGATATGTTTACAGGGAGTACAAACCAGGTGCAAGTGTGTATCACTTTACCAACTTAATCATTGGCACAAACCTCTAGGTATGAACAATGCCTAGCCGAAATACATCGAAGGTACACTACTTCTTACTGGATACAGAGCACGAGAGACTAATGGAGACCATCAGTATAAGAGATGATCCGGAGGGCTTGGTTGTATGATAATAGGTGGGATCTAGCATGATGAGGTATGTTACATACTTTTAATACTATACTATTTATACTTATTGTAATTGAATATTGATATATGCTCACTTTTCACATGTATGTTTCATATGAATATGTCAATTTTGTGTTCTTAATATGCCAAATTTACGTTTACGTTGTTTATAAATATGCCAAAAGTTCTCTTGTATGTCAAGTTTATGAATATGCCATTTTTTACATATGATCGGTAAACCCTAAAATTATATTATGTTCATCATGTTGGTTATTGGCTTCACCCAACAAAATTAATTCAATTCATGCACCCTATATTAAACAATACACTTATATTAAATTTAATTCATGTCTTGTTAAATATTTCATAATGAATTAGCTATTTGAGAGCACAACCTTAGACCAATCCATCATCATCAACATCTTCATCATCATCACCATCATCATCATCATGAAAATCTTCATCATGGATTTGCAAAACCCTAGTTTCCAAGATGGACCTGCAAGGTGATACCTAGGCCACGGAACCAGAGGTGAGGGGAACCCCTAGCACTATCCAGACGTCCTGAATCCAAAGGATTCAACGGTTCATCGATCGGAGCCACGGTCGTCATTCTATGGCTCGTTCCGTCTCACATCCAAAAGGCCTTCAGAGACACCTGCTGGATACCTGATGGGGGCATAGAACTCCAACTGTGCAACAAAAATGGGTTTCGGGGAGTCATGCAGGTGTGTCTAGGCAGGTTCAGGCTGGGAACACTAGCCATACCTGTCCGGTGGATGATTTTCCAAAGTTGACCCCTGTGTGCAAAAATTGCACACTCCCACACTCATAAAAACCCTAGTTTCCAATATGGACCTGCAAGGTGTCACCTGGGCCACCGGACTGGAGGCAAGGGGCACCCCTAGCACTATCCGAATGTCCTGAATCCAACATATTTGACGGTTTGTCGATCCGAGCCACGGTCGTCATTCTATGGTTCGTTCCGTCTCGCATCCAAAAGGCCTTCACAGACACTTGCTGGATACCTGCCGGAGGCATAGAACTCCAACTGTGCAACAAAACTAGGTTTCGGGGAGTCTTGCAGGTGTGTCTAGGTAGGTTCGGGCTGGGAACACTAGCCATACCCTCCCGATTGATGATTTTCCAAATTTGACCCCCGTGTGCAAAAATTGCACACTCCCACACTGAGCAAAACCCTATTTTCCAAGATGGACTTGCAAGGTGACACCTGGGCCACCGGACCAGAGGTGAGGGGCACCCCTAGCACTATTCGGACATCCTGAATCCAACGGAGTTGATGGTTCGTCGATCCGAGCCACATTCGTCATTCTATGGCTTGTTCCGTCTCGCATCAAAAAGGCCTTCAGGGACACTTGCTAGATGCCTGCTGGGGGCATAGAACTCCAACCATGCAACAAAACCAGGTTCCGGGGAGTCCTGCAGGTGTGTCTAGGCAGGTTCCGAATGGTAACACTAGCCATACCCGCCCGGTGGATGATTTTCCAAAGTTGACCCCCGTGTGCAAAAATTGCACACTCCCACATTGAGAAAAACCCTAGTTTCCAAGATGGACCTGCAAGGTGGCACCCGGGCCACCGGACCAGAGGCGAGGGGTACCCCTAGCACTATCTGGACGTTTTGAATCCAACGTATTTGACGGTTTGTCGATCTGATCCACGATCATCATTCTATGGCTCGTTCCGTCTCGCATCCAAAGGGCCTTCAGGGACACTTGCTGGTATGTAAACCAAGTTAGAGATGCCATTCAGACCCAATTGAAAGTTGACAAAGTGGTTTTATGTGACGTCAGCTTTGGAATAAACGTTTATGTAAACCAACAGAAGCTCGGACAATACTCCCTGCTTTTAAACGCATTCTGGAGAGAGCAAGAGAACAAGTTCATCAAAGCGACTTCATTCATCTGTATTCTCGTAATGTACACATAGTCCATCCTTATCTTGATAAACAAGAGTTTTATGATAGCTTGAATTTTTTGTGCGTGGTTATCTCCCTGTATTCAGTTGTCTGATTAGTTGACAAGCTTGCTTGAAAAATCTATACGTTGAACTTCTTTGTTTTATTGCTGAAAATTAGAAGGGATTTTCAAGTCACTTGCAAAACGCTCCTTTGTTGACTTCGTCTGGTCCGAAGAGCTTACCAGTCTTTGCAATAATATTCCTCTAGTAGATGAAGGTGGAAAAATCATTAGGGTACGAGGCTCTCTGAAGTTTCTCCAGCCTGCATCCACGAGTAATTGGGCCAAGTTAATGGGAAGGAATCCCTCGACTACCATGGGCTTTTCAACCCTTTCTAAAGTTCACCTTACACTACGATCTTGTGCAGGAGATTTGATGTATTCAGTTAATGATTTAGTTTCATTCTTTTGAAGACACCTTGATGTAGTAGATACTCCAGATCTATTTCCTCCGAATGCTAATCTTTCTAGTGTTTCCCATGCTTCGACAAAGGATAATGCATTTCTTCTGCTGCAGTGGATCCAATATTTGAAAAAAAATTGGAAGATGCTGGATGCTTTTATACATAGTATATTGGAAGGCATTCTAGTCGGGCTGCAAGTTGCATGAAAATGTCGTTCAGGGACACTTGGTGAATTTTCGTCCAGGAGCCAAAAAACAAACGGAGCAGGAAGATTGCGTGCCGTTGGCTCCTGCAAGTGTGTGTGGGAAATGCTGACATGGGAACACTGCCAACACTGGCTCGGGGGAGGGTTTTGCAGAGTTGACCCACCAATGCGAGATTACATGCAACGAAACTAAGCAAAACCCTAGTTTACGAAATGAATGCACAATGAAGCCACTGGGCCATGGGGAGATGAGGGAGAGGCCTCCCTAGAGGTAATCACACTCCAGGAGACCAACGGAGTCGACGGTTTGTTGGTCCGACATCTGGTTTCTGAGTTATGTTGAGTTGCAAGCCGCATGAAAATGTCGTTCAGAAACACTTGGTGAATTTCCGTCCGGGAGCCAAAAAGCAAACGGAGCAGCAAGATTGCATGCCATTGGCTCCTGCGGGTGTGTGTGTGGGAAATTCCGACGTGGGAACACTGCCAACACTGGCTCGGGGGAGGGTTTTGCAGAGTTGACCCACCAATGCGAGATTGCATGCAATGAAACTGAGCAAAACCCTATTTTACGAAATGAATGCACAATGAAGCCACTGAGCCATGGGGAGACGAGGGAGAGGGCCACCTAGAGGTAATCACACGCCAGGAGACCAACGGAGTCAACGGATCATCGATCCAACCTCCGATTTCTGAGTTATGTCGAGTTGCAAGTAGCATGAAAATGTCGTTCAGGGACACTTGGTGAATTTCCATCCAGGAGCCAAAAAACAAACGGAGCAGGAAGATTGCGTGCCGTTGGCTCCTGCAAGTGTGTGTGGGAAATGCCAACATGGGAACACTGCTAACACTGGATCGGGGGAGGGTTTTGCAGAGTTGACCCACCAATGCGAGATTGAATGCAATGAAACTGAGCAAAACCCTAGTTTACGAAATGAATGCACAATGAAGCCACTGGGCCATGGGGAGACGAGGGAGAGGCTCCCCTAGAGGTAATCGCATGCCAGGAGACCAACAGAGTCGACGGTTCGTCGATCCGACCTCCGGTTTCCGAGTTATGTCAAGTTGCAAGTCGCATGAAAATGCCATTCAGGGACACTCGGTGAATTTCCGTCTGGGAGCCAAAAAGCAAACAGAGCAGGAAGATTGCATGCCATTGGCTCCTGCAAGTGTGTGTGGGAAATGCCGATGTGGGAACACTTCCAACACTGGCTCAGGGGAGGGTTTTGCAGAGTTGACCCACCAATGCGAGATTGCATGCAATGAAACTGAGCAAAACCCTAGTTTATGAAATGAATGCACAATGAAGCCACTAGGCCATGGGGAGACGAGGGAGAGGCCCCCCTAGAGGTAATCACATGCTAGGATACCAATGGATTCGATGGTTCGTCGATCCGATGTTCGGTTTCCAAGTTATGTCGAGTTGCAAGTCGCATGAAAATGCCGTTCAGGGACACTTGGTGAATTTTCGCCCGAGAGACAAAAAGCAAACGGAGCAGCAAGATTGCGTGCCATTGGCTCCTGTGGGTGTGTGTGGGAAATTCTGACATGGGAACACTGCCAACACTGGCTCGGGGGATGGTTTTGCAGAGTTGACCCGCCAATGCGAGATTGCATGCAATGAAACTGAGCAAAACCCTAGTTTATGAAATGAATGCACAATGAAGCCACTAGGCCATGGGGAGACAAGGGAGAGGGCCCCCTAGAGGTAATCACACGCCCGAAGACCAACGGAGTCAACGGTTCATCGATCCAACCTTTGGTTTGCTAGTTATGTCGAGTTGGAAGTCGCATGAAAATGTTGTTCAGGGACACTTGGTGAATTTCCGTCCGGGAGCCAAAAAGCAAACGGAGCAACAAGATTGCGTGCTGTTGGCTCCTACAAGTATGTGTGGGAAATTACGACATGGGAACATTGCCAACACTGGCTCGGGGGAGGGTTTTGCAGAGTTGACCCACCAATGTGAGATTGCATGCAATGAAACTGAGCAAAAACCTAGTTTACGAAATGAATGCACAATGAATCCACTGGGCCATGTGGAGACGAGGGAGAGGGCCCCCTAGAGGTAATTGCATTCCAGGAGACCAATGGAGTCGACGGTTCGTCGATCCGACCTCCGGTTTCCAAGTTATGTCGAGTTGCAAGTCGCATGAAAATGCCGTTCAGGGACACTTGGTGAATTTCCGTCCGGGAGCCAAAAAGCAAACGAAGCAGGAATATTACATGTCGTTGGCTCCTGCAAGTGTGTGTGGGCAATGCCGACATGGGAACACTGCCAACATTGGATCGAGGGAGGGTTTTGCAGAGTTGACCCACCAATGCGAGATTGCATGCAATGAAACTGAGCAAAACCCTAGTTTACCAAATGAATGCACAATGAAGCCATTGGGCCATGGGGAGACGAGGGAGAGGGCCCCCTAGAGGTAATCACATGCCAGGATACCAACGGAGTCGACGGTTCGTCGGTCCGATGTCCGGTTTCTAGGCTATGTCGAGGTGCAAGTCGCATGAAAATGTTGTTCAGGGGCAAGAGACACAACATTTTATCCCGGGAAACCCTCATGGAGAAGAAAACCTAGCAACCTTTCTTAGAATAATTATATGTTTAAAAATCAAGTACAATGAAACCATGAACAAACCCTAACCCTGAAGGGTTTTACCACATGAAAAAACCTTAATGACACATGACAACAAGAGTACTTATCTACAAGAAGATGACCTCCAAGCCATAAGGATATCCAAGCATATCCTTCCCAACCAACATTAGAAGGCACTTTATTTCTCAAATCCCGAGGTAACGTTTGTTCCTTTCACCAATGTTGCTTTGAGCACTTGTATGTAGTTACTCATATGTAGTGTTGAATCTAATTGTACAATCAAATATTGGGCGTTGATGAAATGTGTAGCATGTATTGCACTTAGTTTTATTAAATTACACTTGAACATTGACTTAACTTGTAATTTAATCATCCAAACTCACAAATTTTAATTACACCTATCCAATTAGTGTGCATGAGTGAGTTCGTTGAAACCTTGAAAAACATTGTATTGCACTTAGTTTGATTAAATTACATGAGCAAGAACTTTGAGATAACTTGTAATGATCATCCAAAATCACAAATTTTAATTAGATACCAATTAGTGCATGCATGTAGTGAGTTCGTTGAAACCTTTAAATATAATAGTTTGTTCTTTTGACATAGCGCATTCATGAGTAATAGATAATCCACACAAATCAACACATTAGATTGACACAAGAACACGTGGAAACCGAAGAACAAATACAAAGTGAAATGTATCATTCATTTATAAGTAATGATATCCAATTATGACACGTTAGTTGCAATGACATGCTAAAAAAACATAAATATTATCATTAAAATGAATTATTAGAGGTACCTACAAAACTTTTTTGAATTAGGTGTAAAAAGATGAAACGTAGAAAAACGGATGACCTTCCGAAATATATAATTTTTATTTATGGAAAAGTGGTATAACCACCCCAAAATGTCATTATTTTAAGATTGCTATGTTATTTTTTCTCTAAAACACAATGCACATGTTTTTGTTGGTCCACCTGTTTGTTATGTAAATTGTCAACTTATGAGGAAAAAAATATGTAGAGACGTATGCAACAGATGAATCTTGTGCGGGGCTATTTTTCCAAAAGTTTAGAAGTTAATTTTATATGTTTTTTTAAATTATGAAAGTCAGTGAAGCCTTAAAACAACATGGTCAAGTGTTGGTCCACCATATCATGGTCTGAACATAATAAAAAAACCTCTTTTTTTTAGCTTGTAGGTATTCTTGTACTCTTGTGCGGGTTCTTTTTCGTTCTCGAAATAGGTAAGCCAATCAAAATTTATAGGCCAAATAAACGACCTATGTTTTTTACAAATTTGACATGAGTGCAGTTAAAAATGAATTAAAAATAGAAAACAATAACAGATCTATTCAAAAAATATATAGTTAGAACCTGCACACAGAGCTCGACAAGTGTGTGCAATTTCATTTGTAGTGCACTAGTGGAGCATATGTGGAACTAAGTGTGAAAAACATGAAGTTACAACATTTGATGTGTTCTGCCATAAATCAGACCGAGCCTCAAGGTTTGGAAATCCGAAGCTAATTCTAAACCTGCAAGGGATCCAAAAACAATTTGAATCCAGACACGAGTGTGTGCAAATGCGTGCACGTGCATAAGCGCACACGCGCATAGGCCACATATAGGTGCACACGTGTTTCTATGAGCGCACATGCAGAGGTGCGCACACATTTGTATGCGTGCATGCGTTGCTTCTATCTCTATAAAATCTAATTTCCATTCCTAGACATAAAAGATCCAAACTATTTTCATTCACTTTTTTTGTTGAATAAGATGATATTGCCTCTAAGGTTGGGACCCCCCCTCTCTATAACCCCAGCTCCCTCTCTTCCTATCCACCCAATCCCCCTCACTCTCTTCTAGTCTATCCAATCCCTCCCTCACCCCTCTCTTCTCTCCTTCACCACAAGGGTTAGGAGATATATTATTACACAAAATCAC